>JAXQQM020083831.1:0-20662 GCA_034641835.2 Pinus albicaulis | reverse complement strand
CTACTTCATGGAAGTTGAAAAGGATGGATGGATGAGCATTAACCTCCTCTGTAGATATTGGCTCATATCTCTTATTCGCACCACTTCTGCTATCCTGCCTAGGAGGCATTTTGACCTAGATGTGCTTTTGAAGAAACAAACAGCCTCACTGTCTATAAACTGCCTTCTTGGAGCCAAACTGTGTCAATTCACTGTTTAGGTAGTGAACAATGTCTTTGGATGACTGCACACTGTTCTCTTACAATATAAAGAACCCCTACTCCCTTAAAAGGTGGCCTTACACCTTGAATGTATCTCAGCCAGCCAATTTCTCAATAAGAGACCACACAGTGGAAAGGAGACAAACTGTTAGGTGAAATTTCTGTGTAAAGTGTTAAGAAATCACCTTGCTCTTGTGAAGTTTGGAGGTCAACAACACATTTTGGTACCTAGGATCAATAGTGGACTTTCCAATCATTACAAACCTGCCCTTCCTAGTGTGCCAATCACTCAACAAACTTATGTCTTATGCAATCAACCCTTAGTGTAATCAGATAGTCAATATAATACAGTGAAAATTGTCTTTTCTGTGAGAAGTAGGAGCAACTTTGCCCTGTAGCTTTCAACCAATAAACTGCTCTTTAACAAAAACCCTTTTTTCTTATTACACTTCACTATTCTCTATTGGTATGTCACTCCATCAAACAAAATCATACCACATACATAGTCAACCTCCAGTGTGGGCATACAGTCAATCTCACTGTTATGGAACAAGGTGACAGAGTTTTTGAAGAATGCTTTAAAAGTTCAACAAAGCCTATAGGAGTTTATCTTGTCAAATAGTTAAAGCACCTTATCAATGTGAAACCCTTGCCTTTGCAGAAAAAACCTTTACTCCATATGAATATCAACTTTATCAAAATAAGCTTGAAGAAAAAAGACAGTCAAGTGGAATACTTAGTGAAAAAATGTCCCTTCTCTGGTTTATAGGGTTAACTTTGCCTTTTGAAGTTTGGAAGGTATAGGATCTTTTGTCCTTTGATTAATAAAGGTGAAAACACACAGCTCCTATTTCAGCATATCCCTTTCCCTGTAAGCACTTTTAACAGTATGCTCACCACTCCAGCACAGCTTTTGAACAATGGATATTCTCACAGAAACAACCACAGTTTATAGGTATGGTAACAAAGTTTCAAATAAGGCTACAGGGTTTTATCTTCTCACACAAACAAAAATCCTTTTAGTATGGAAACCCTGTCCCTTCAAAACCATGCCCTTCCTTGCCCTTGTATATCAATCAGCAACTACTCATAATGTCATACACAGTCAAGTCAAAGAAAACACAGTGATGGCACTTTCCGGTGTTGGTGGTAAGAGAACCCTGCTTTTTGATGTTTTTATGATATGGCAACCAACAAACTATATGAGAATCCTCTCATATGACAACTATCTTTCCTTTGTATCACTGTTTCTCATCATTATTTGACCCACACGCCCTCAAAATGTCCTTGGAAAACTTCTGACTGTTTCAAAATAATGCATATAACATGACAGTTTTTGACCTTGTTTTATCCCAATTTTGAGGGTAATTTGCAATGGTTACTCATACTAGTGCTAATTCAACCCTTTGGTGTTTTGCTTCTAACTCCATCACCACATCAATACCCCATTTTTTTGTAATTTGAACTGTGGTTTTTCAAACCTCTTACAGCACTTAGCAATTTTGAAACCAAGGGGGGGAGCACGTAAAAATACCTTTATAACTTCGATGAGGGCCTTGTAAAGAGTTGGAGTAGCTTTTCATATGAACTGGAGGCGTGTTGGAGGGTTTAAGCTTGCGCGGCACTCTGTAGAGGAAGAAAGTCACGCAAAAAACCAACCGGGCAGTCTGTCGGGTCGTGGTCGGGCGCCGTGTACAGGCGCATCGCGCACACGTACAGACGCGTCGCGCGACCATCTACCGCCTGTGTTAAAAATCTCTTGAGTGCGTCGCGCAATTTTCCAGGCGCGTCGCGCTGTTAAACTGCTACAAACTTTTTTTAAACTGCTCCGAACTTCTTTGTTTGAGCTTGAGGGCATCAAAGGGTCTTTGCTCGAGCTGGGGTGTTTATGCAATGAATTTGCAATGATCTCTATCACATTGGAATGCACAAAATGGCCAACGGTCTTAATCCCTTTTGAAATGTAAACAAAACGCAAACTCTTGGTTTAGTATTTGGGAGGGTTTATTCAACATTTCTTTTGAAAAGTCTTTGTTTTTGGACCGAAGTTTAAAAACCTTCTTTTGAAAACACGACGGATGTCTTTCATTTGGACATGTGCACAAAGGCAAAGACTACTTGTTTTATAGGCAGGACTTTTCTTAAACCTTATGAGAAATTGAAATCTTTTGACTGTTTCTTACCAGAGGGAGAAATCTGCCCTTTGTAACAATGGTGTATAGATTTTTCCTTTAATAAAACCTTGAAAAATATGCCACGGTTCCTTTGGCTTCTCTGAGTATCTGCTTTCACTAGGTTCCAGTATCTGAAAACATGTAATGATCTTTTTGCATATTTGTAAACTTGTTTGGGGTGCCCTTTCTGTTGAAGAAAAACTTAACTGCTACTTCAGCACCCCTTTGATACTTCTGATTCTTTAAGGGCATAGTTGCCTCTGTCATTTGAAAGAAGGTGGCCATCTTGTTAACTTGGTTTGACATTCTCTGCTTGTAGGTGTTTCATCAGTCTTTTCTTCCACTGTAGGTGTCAAACTTGCTGCAGTTTTTCATAGTTTGCCATGGTCTTTTATTTAAGAAGGGCACCTTTTCACTACACTCCTCTGCTCAAAACATATTATATAATATCTCTGTCCATTGAATAATGAAAACCCATTTTTGCCTTGAACTTTCTAAAACATTGACAGTCTATCAAAACACCTCCTTTGCCTATGATGAACAATAGTTCCAAAGGTGATGTCTCTTGGTGATAAAACTCAAATTGCCTTTGCCAGCTGATTTTCTTTCCATGCTTTTCAAAGTTTTCAAAACTCAGATCATAACTTGTGGATAAGATGTCCTTTGAAACTTTGACTGTTCTTACTTAGAGGAGGAAATGTCTCTTTTTGGAGCAGTGGCATTTAGATTTTGCCTTTGATGATTTCCAGAACCTGAAACACTGTGCCAAAGCTCTTTTTGTACTTGATGAGCTTGTATACCTATTTGCAAGAGACAAACTAGATCAAATACATTTTTGCTCTGGGTATTATACTATAATCTTGTCTGCAATGTAAATCTAATTAGGTGACAGGTGTTGCTTGACTGTAGATGCAACTGTTAGGTGTCTTTGAATTTTCTTCTTTGACTATGGGTAGAAGACAAAACAGAAGATGATACATCAGAGTTAGAAAGTGAAACAAGGAGAGCTGCCCTTTGGTTTCCTGTGAAGGAGGTCTTCATTGTCTCATTGCACTGCTCTTTGTTGAGGGGAAACTGAAATTTCACCATTTTCCTTGGTCAACTTATGATAAGTCATTTGAAAGATAATCTCTGTGAGTAGGGAAATTAGCACTCTTTGAAAAACAAACATCCTTTCTTCTGTTCACAGATACCAAGGCTCCTTCTGGCCACTTTCTTCTGATGGAGTTCTGAAAACACCAACTGTTGTATCTAAAGAGAAAATACATGTCTTTGTGGTGGAGTGTAACTTGCATGTACTACTTTCCTGCCTCTTCTTTATGTTCATCCAGAAACCATGGACTGTACTTCACATTTCAACAGGAACAAAAGAACACACAGGGGTCTTTTCACTGAAGTATTTTCCTGTTTAAGACTAATTGAAGCTATGCATCTTAACAACCCTGCAGAGATGTTTGTTATGATAGCTTTGATTAGGGAGTCCCTTTTTTGATGAGCCCTGATGATGACTGAAACCTCAACTGATTCTCTTTACAAAACCACACACTCTGTCTTCTCTTGTCTTGCACATTTCAGATCTTAGCACTGTTGTAATCATCATTTACACTCAGAAACCTAGAGTCATTGTTTTACTGTCTAGTAAAAAGCAAGCATGTGCTTTTGCAATCCTTAAAGTCAATATTGGCCAGCGCCCTCTGCTTGTAGATGAAGGAGGCGCCTTAACCCTCTGCTTGTAGATGAAGGAGGTTCTTGGCCATGACAAATTACCAGTCTGTTTGACAGTGATGTCTTTCCTCTACTGTGATTTCATGCTGAAAGGAAGCTGCAAGGTCTTGATGAGTAACTTTCTGTCTTGCAGATATATCTCAGGCTCATGTTTACATTGAGAAGCAGTTGTTCTTCTAAATGTAGATTCAAGAAATTTCTTCTGAGATGATGTTATATTTCATGTCTTTGTAAAATCCATAAAACACTGTAAAACACCTAATAATCAGCTTGAGACTGTGGTCTATGCAGTGCTGAGACTTAGGGGTGTGTAAGTGGCACGACTTAGGGCTGTGATCAATTTCATTTGCAGAGTGGGAGGTCTGTCATGATTGGTCTATATCAGATGGAGGTTTTTTTGGCCTTTTGATGGTTTCCAAGGGTAAAATGCCTTAAAGCGCCACTTCCTAACTTAGGGGAGGCTTTTGAAACAGACATTGGATTGTCCTTTTAGAGCTAATGGGCAGACCAGTAGGGCTAAATCTAGATAGGATAGTGATAATGAGTTTTAACTTTGACATGGGCGGACTGAAAAGTAGGAGGGCGAAAAAAGTTTTATGAGGGTTTTCTAGATGACAAATTGACATATGGAGATCAACTTCTAGAAAACTCAGCTATGGATCTAGTCATCACTAACAAGTGAAAAATACTGATGACTAACAGTGGCTCCATTTGGGGAGGGCAGCTCCTCGTCAGGAGGTGTCCAGAATTCAAATCTTTGGCTTATGAAGACCAGTGCCTTACCCATTAGCGCAAAATTTCACCTTTCTTTGATGCTATTTCTGAAAAGTGATAGCATGGTTAACATCAATTATACTTCTACCTACCCCACTATCTTTCCTAGCATTTTTTTCTTCTCTTTGGCGCATTTGAACTAGCAGCCTTTTGACAATGTATATTTTTCTTTTTGCAAAATGAACCTATCTATTTCTACTCTTATATCTACCGGGAGTTCAGATTAAACTAATGAACTCCTTCATTACTCTACCTATGCTAGATCAACTATCAAGATTAAGCAGTTTGACAGGATTTTGTTCTCTAATCTAAAACACGAAATTTAAAAGATGATCAAATCAGGATTAGACAATCTGATTTGTCATGTATTTGCGGCATGATAGTACAAACTGCACACAAATATTATTCTGCAACAAAAGGAAAACTAGACAAGCGGGGCTAAGATGTACAATGTATTTTTCATCCCTCGCTTCTCTCTTTGGTTCTGTTTTAGGCATGTGGAACCAGAATCTCTCCCTAATCTAAACTCTGTGATAAGTCAATCTTACACAATGTTGACTATCTTTTGCACTCACTAACTTATCAGCAAATAAATTTAAACATGCTCAACTATGATTAGGCTAGATAGCTAAACAAGACATTGAAGTACTAGTAGCGGCATTTAGACTTGCTCGCTTTCCGAAAGACTATTTTTTGGAACATGGGGCTTTGTTCTATCTTCACTCGCCCTCTTTTCTATCTTTTACTGTTTTTGACTTTTCTATTTTTCAATATTTCAAACAATGGTATGTACAATGAATGAAAGAGTTTCAAACTCAGAAATCTTGGAAATGATGGAATTTAAGCATCTTATCCTCGTAAGGATCTCCCCTCACCCTTGGCCCACTCAACTCCTGAAAAGAGAAATTTGGAAAGTTTTCTCTCTCTAACATGACATAGGGATTCATGCAAGAATCTCTGAACAGACCGGTATCCTCCCGCTGTACCTCTTTGAATATCTGATTTCCACTCCTTTCCTTACTGTACATTTTCCTTAAGTAATGCATGTACTCTTGGTCATTCTTGAAATAGATAATGACATCATCAAGGTATGCAAAAATGCAGAAATTTAAAACTGGGAACATGGCCTTCATGAACAGATTTCTGATATTGGGTGGTTTTGCAATTTTGAACTTGAAATTAGATCTACCTCCCGCAAACTGGAAAAAATCTTTAAGCTGTCTACTTTGCAAGGGAATCTTATGACCTGAAACATCATCTTGCGAAAACACATGATTAAAAGCACTTTTAATTGGTATATCATGGTCTTGGGTAGAAGAAACAAAATTTCTGTTATAGGGAAATGCAGCAGTATTTCTAAAATTGAAACAGACTCTTTGACCAGCTGTTTTATCCCTGATTATTTCAGTTTGGTTCAGATTGTTATGTTTTCTTTTGTCAAAGTTATTCTTTGAGGGAGAAGAAGTATCACAACATTTTTCTTTGTTTTTTCTGTAGAAATTGGTATTCTGCATGAGATTTCTGATTTTAGCATTTCTAAGTTCTTCATGAAAAGACAGAATATGAGCCAATTTCAGTAGCTCAGGTATGCTGGGACTGCAATTATCATTCTTGCTCATAAGAAGTTTATCAGGCATTTTTTCTAGATTTTGAGCTGCTGGGGCTATAGTCAAAGTTTCATTTGCAGTGGATGATCTATATGATGGTAAATCTTTGAGGTAGGGTAGAAACATTAAACTCCCTTGCTCCCGGGTTCCGAACAGGTTTATGATGTGTAAGTCTTCTAAAGCTTTTACCCGGAAAAAATTTCCGCAGGTTATTTCTGGTGTTTGACTAAGGTTAGAGTAATTTTCTTGATAGTACATAAGGGTTTGTGTTTCCTGCTCTAATCCCACCTTAGAAGGGACATACTTACTTTCTTCAAGACACAGCTGTTCATGATCATGGTAGTTTTGAGTGTCTAGTTCATCATAAGGCACCAGGGACAACTGATGTGGTGGATCAAAGTTTATTTCAGTTTCTTCTGACTCTTCCTCCATGTTTTCATCAATATGCATAATGAAAGAGTTCAGGTCGGAACGCAAGGAACACATTGGAATGTTATCTGGCCTATCTTGACTGCTAATCATGTATTTCATGTGTGATTCTCGGTAGAGTATTCTGGTCTGGCCGAACACAGGAATGGTGGCGTATGACATGTCCAGTTGGATATTCCCTTGGAGTTTGGCTCCCCAAGATCTGGATAGAAGCATCCCATACTTGGGAGGAATGTCTACCACTACTATATCCATGATTAGATGTTTCGCAGGTATTTGGGCCAGACTAAAACAAAGGTCTTTGATCAAACCCAGGCATTTGACTCTACTTGAATCAAATGAATACAAGTCTTTGTATGGTCTTGTGATTTCCAAGCCTAGTCTTTCCATTACTACCTTCGGCATAAGATTATGCGAGGCGCCGGAGTCTAGCATGGCATTGTGGAGGATTTGGTTGTGGATGTTTAGGCTAATGTAAAATGGAAGAGTAGTTCCTTCTTGGAATTTTCCCTCTATCTTCGGACCAAACAACACTTCAGGAGTGTCATCAGCCATATTAACAGTGTTTGCATCATTCCCTAGATTTAGGACTTTTAGTACTTGGGATTTATAAGAGTTTTGGGCAATGAGTTCAGTAAGAGGCATGGTGATCTTGATCTTGGCGATTTCGCCTTCAAAGCTGAAAGGCAGCTGAAGTTTAGATATGTTTGTTTCAGTTTTTTCAGCCATGACCTTCTCTATGTTCTGAGTTTGTTGACCTTGTTTTGGGGTTTTGTTTGCCATATTTGTTTCGGTGACTTTTGTAGAAGTACCAGGAGTATCTGAGAGAGGACTAGTTTGGGTAACTTTAGCTTTGCTTTGGTCAGTCTTCTCAACCTTGATTTTGTCACTGCTTACTGCTTTCTTGAGGATGGTATCAGGGGTTTTAGCAGTATCTGAGTTACCTTTCTTGGAATTATCTTGGTTTCTTTTGCTTCTAAGGTCATATTTCCTGTGAGCTTCTATTATGGCATTTTGAAAATCTATGGCAGGGTCGTCGAGATCTTCATAGTTGGTCTCATCTTGATTAGGAGAAAAGAACGCTTGTTCTTCTTCTGTGAGGTACACCTCACTCTCGTTATCAGATCCTATGAGGTTTAAATGATGTTCATCAAGAGTTTCTGTATCCATGTCATCCTCTTCCACATAGTTTTCATTGAATGGTGGCCTAATTTGTTGGTCATTTTCCCTTGGTCTGTTTTGGGGCTGTTCCCTCCTAAAGTTTTGGTTCCGGTTTTTGTTTGGAGGGTTTGGTTGGTTGTCCCTAACAGGAGCCTTTTCATTTATCCTTTCCCACATTTTGGCCATGGTTTTGACTAAGTCATCTATTCTAGGATCTAGGGAAGGTGATGAAGTGGAGACCTCATCTTTATATGTGACCTTTCTTTCTGATCTAGTCCTAGCCCTTTTTTCTGCTAAGTTGGCATCTGCTTTTATTGCTATTTGTTGCATCTCCTCTAAGGTAGGGGGATCCTTGTCTCTCAGATGATATGTCATGTCTGGATCGAAACCCTCGGGGAATTTTTCCAAGGCTAAACCAAGTGGTGGTTTGAAATGAGGTGGGAGGGAGTTATATACACTGTTGAACCTAGTGCAGTAAGCTTGGACACTTTCCCCATTTTCCCGTTTTAGATTGTTATATTCTGATAGGATTTGAATAGGGTTTCTTCGGATTTCCCACCTATTTCTGAAGACTTGATGTAGTTCTGGGATATTGTGGATGTTGTTTGGAGTTAAGCTTTTGAACCATGTTTTGGGTTCACCACCAAGACTTTGGGCGAATATTCTCATTATGACGGTCTCGTCTTGTACCTCCAGGTATTCATAAGCATCAGTCATCCTACTTATATGTTGTTGAGGTGTGGTGGTGTCTTCTCCAGTAAAGTGTGGGATTTTGTCTTGATATTTATTTGGGAGAGGAGCCAAGGGTGGTGGCAACACCAAAGGTGCATACCAGGCTGCCATGACGGGAGCTAATGGATGATGTACAAGATGAGGACTAGTGGGATGAGATGAGGTGGTTTGAACAGTGGTGGTTTGGACAGGTGTGGCGGATGAACTTGGACTAGTGATCTAGTTTTGAGAAGATCTGGGATGGTGGGAGCCAAAGTAATGAAGAAGCTGAAAGTCAGGAGGGGTGGAAGGTGAGGCTTCTCTACTATGGCTGTGTGATTGGTCTAGGGTTTCAAGATCGTCAAAGTTTATCTTACTATATGATTTTCTTCTGGGAAGATTTTTTGCTATGGGGTTCTTTGCCAGGCACGTGTGTCTCCCGATTCAACGTGATTTTACGCAGGTCGGCTCTCTTGAGCTACCCAGTGCCAGTCTTCATTGGTATCTCTGATACTATTTGGTATCTCTGGTGGTGTTCCAGTTCTCATAATTCTATTTCTAATGTTTTGATAAATATGCCTTGATGATTTGTTGGTGAAAGTGTTCAGGATGCACAAACTAAGGGGGAGCCTTAGTCATATGGAAAGGATGTTCGGAAGCACTTTTTCAGGGGGAGCATTAGCGTTGCTGAGTATACTGCATTGTTGGCATTATGATGGTTCTGAAATATGTTCTCTTTCTTGAGGAATTTCTGGTGTTGGTTATGAAAAGTCATATTTGTATTTTGATGAAAAGGTCATGTTGAGACCCATGATGTAAAATTGTAATATTCGGTCATGTAAGGACTTGTCAAAGTTGTTTGGGTAGCTGAGTCAATTTTTGTAAACCCACTTGGTTGGGTACTTGAGTCTCATATGTAAATCCACTTGGTTGGATATTTGATGTAAGTATGAGTCTTTGGTGATAGGAAGTTCATAGAGTCATGTACTTCATTGGAAAATTTGTTTGAAGATTCAGCATGAACTCAGGGGGAGCTTGGTCACTTCAGTATACATCAGATCTGCAGAACGCTTCTTTCACATGAGGAGAAAAGGGGGAGAGTATGTTGGTTTTTTATCCGCCCTTTGTCCTTGATGTCAAAGGGGGAGAGTGAGATGGTGTTTGAATGGTGTCAAAAATGGAGAGAGTGACATGGTGTCATTGTATTCTTAATGTACCTATCTGTTGTGGTAACCAAACACCATCGTGGTTGCCATCAAGTCCAAAGGGGGAGATTGTTGGCAATATGATGCAGAGTGTTGTCCTTGATGGCAACCCACTGAATGAAGATGAAGACATGCGTCTATTGACATGTGTTGTCCTTGATGGCGAACCACCTGATGAAGTTATTCTCGACCTGTTGGACTTAGTAAATGATGTAAATCTGATATGAAATGATGTTTGCTAGCCATATGATGCTGAGTGTTATTCTTGAATGGAAACCCACTTGATAAAGATGATGGAAACTTACTTGATGAAGTTGTGCTTGATAGAATACGTTCTTGATGAAGTAAATCTGGTGTATCTACAGTGTGTACAAAAGGCAATGAAGAAAGGAATTTAGCATGTGCTAAATCTTAATGAAAAGAGTATGTCTGTAGGCATACGCGGATTTTCCTAGGGGAAGTCGCGTATGCACGCGGAAATCAACGTGCCAAGTCGCGTATGGGCAAAAGCGCTCTTAAAGCGCAAAACCAGGGGTAACCACCATGGTATTGACCCATTGTATTGGGTAATGATTCGTCTAAATGACCCCGTCCAGGAATACCATCGGAAGTAATGTGGTTTTGGCTCATGGTATTGAAAAAGGGTAAACCTATATAAGGAGAAGAAATTCATTGTGCAAATCATGAGCATGGGTGCAAGATGTCTGAGCTTGAATGAATACTTCTCTCTGAAGTAGATCTGAATGGAAAGGGTTACAGTTGAATGATAGATCTGAATGTATGATGCACCAATGATGAAGAAGGGGATCTAGATCTGAAATGTACTTGTATTTGCTAGATCTGTTTATGGAATGATTAGATATGTGATGAGGCGAACATCTGTCTGAGGTAAAGGGTAAAATCTAAAGTGATGTATCTGTTGTGAAGAATTGCAATGACATAAAAGTCTGAAGAACCATACGCTAGTTCGCCGAAGAGGAAGCGCGTATATACGCAGCTTCGCTGAAGAGAAAGCGCGTATGTGCAATAAAATTAGCTCTGTAATATGTGCAGAAGCATACACTGGTTTATATGAATGGAAGCGCGTATATACGCGACATCAGAGAAAGACGCGTGCACAAACTAAGTTTCTTTAAAAGTCTATTACATCGGCCTCAGTATACGCTATCTTTGGTTTCTTGATATACAATCGATGAGTATATGTTATATGTTTGTTAATAGTTGGTATGCTTAAAAGTATGGAAAGGGTCCGGTATGAAAATATAATGAAATGTGGCCTGCAAGTGGTGTCCTAAAGGAAGCTTTGGATCCAGTGTGAAAATTGATGAAACGTGGTCCAAGGTGGTGCTGAAGGTTGTAGCCTTCAATCAGGGGGTTGTAGCTCCCTTCTAGGTGAGGCTGGTAAACGAGATCGGGGGGTCGTAGCTCCCTTCCAGGAGAGGCTGGTAAACGAGTCAGGGGGTTGGAGCTCCCTTCCAGGAGAGGCTGGTAAACGAGCGCAGGTGGGTGCCTGCGTGCTGGTCAAGTCTGCGCCAGCACATATGTTGTAAGATGTTTTTCTCTATAATAAAATATTGAAGGCTGAGCAACTGCAGCGGTGGTTTTCTCCCGATTTGGGTTTCCACCTAAAAATCCTGGTGTTCATGTGTGATGCTTTGTGTGTGATGGTTTAGTCTGTTGTTACTACACATGTTTACTGCTAACTTAACATCAGATGAATGAATATTGCAAAGAACTAAGTTAATAAATATCTGCATATTTAGATCTCTGCTAATACGCGAGTTGTATGAAGGATATCCGCGTGTATACGCGAGTTTACTAAAGGAAAGTAGCGTATGGGTTTTAGAGAGTGAAAAAGTAAAAGTTTTGAATATGCAGTAAATATTGATTCACCCCAGCCCTCATGGTATTTTCCCCAACAAAATATGTAAAGAGAATTAATTTTGTTTTTAGTTCATTGTCGATAACATCCTTGTATTTATTTATGATGTTGATGTTTAGTGCATGGATAGTAGATGAAGTAATGAATGCAGGAGGGTGTGGCATTAGGGAAATTTTGAGGTCTAAAATGGGCCTCCTAAGGAAAATGTACAATCAAGATTCACTTTATGAGAACCAATCACATTTTAGGGGATGACATCATCCTTAATGGTTGAGGTGGCATTGTTTGAGTTAAAGGTACTTACTTGTCACATTCTCAATGGTGGATAAAAACTCATGGTTAACCATGGTAGTGCTCTAAGTACTTTTAAAGTCAAAGTAAAGTACTCATAATAAATGTCATTTCACACTTTTTGAATAAAAATATATTATTTTCGTTTCATATTTCTTGAAAGAAACAATGCATATCCATGTACACTTATTATATTATATTATATTTATATAGTATATTAATTACATGTTATTATACAATTTAAATAATATAAATTTTAATTAGTAGCATATAATATAATTAAGAATTTATAGATTTATATTTATATTTTATTTTAAGTTATTTAAGTACAAAGGACAAATGCATTAGTTGTTCAATGATAATGATTTTTTCTTGAAAAGTTCATTCTTATTTATAGTCCCATCAATACAATTTTCTTATTAAGTTTATTTTGGTGCAACTTTTGAATTGAATTTAACTATGGTTACATGGATTGTGGTGCAAAAAGTGAATTGAAAATTCATAAATATTATTTTATTGGTTTAGCTATTATTTTATTATTTCCTTAGGAGGCCCAGTTTAGACCTCAAAATTCCCCTAATGAAAACTATAATTGGCTAACAATGTACTTTTAGTTGTTATGGTTTTTTTGCACCTTGTTATGTTGAGCCAGGTACACAGATTCAACAGGGTGGATAGATTTTGACCAAGTTGGGATGATCCAGATTTATGAAGGAAAAAAACGAAATTGATATATGAATAGAAACATAGAGATAGAGCGAAAAAAAACTTCAATTCATTAATAACAAAGTACTAAAAATTGTTTACATGCAAAATGAAAATAAACTAGCTCAGACAATGGTAGTATATCTCTCAGAAGAGATGTGGTGGCTACATGCCATCTGAACTCCATTACAATGAAGCTCGAAGGCCTATTTATTATTGAGAAACAATGGAAAACCCTAAACATCCAAAAACCTAACCCTAGGAGATGAAACACAAAAATTCTGTGGACCCTGTTGGGGTAAATTAGTACATCAAATTCCCAGGGTCATAACTTTGGCTTACAATATTTGTTTGACGTGTATGATACCTCATTAGAAAGATATATATGAGGACTACAAATTTAAATGAAAACCCCTATTAGTTTTTTTTTATTTTTACTTCTTTTTTTTTAAATTGTTGTTTAGGGCCTCAAAATGGCTCCCAAAGTTGAGGACCTGAAAAACTGCCAAAAATAGTAAATTGTGTTACAATTAAGGAAAATGAAGGAAACAATGGTGTGAGTCCAAGTGGAATAGGTGGGTGAGCACCAATATCCACATAGATCAGTCCTCCCCCCTTAGGAAGCAATGGTCCTCATTGCATTAAGTGCCTCCATGAGATGGGAAAACTTCTGCTAAAATTGGTCTCTGGTGAGCCACTTTCCTTGGTGCAGTAGTTGGCTAGCTTTGACAACCCAATGCAGTTGGATTTTCTTTTGTCTAGTGTTCTTGATCTACGTGTCCATGATTTGATCAGTTGTGTCATGTTCCATGCAGTCTAGATTTATATTTTTTGGTGTGATTAGTTCTGCAATGTCTAATGTGCCCAGTAATGGTATAAAGTATGGTCGAAGGCGGTCCACATTGAACATTGGGTGTAGGCCAAGGAATGGGGGAATGCTGAGCTCAAAATATTTTTCTCCCACATCCTTGGTGATGGTGTAATTGATCCGGACTTATGAAAGAACACAATAAAATATAGAAATACACATAAACACAGACATGCAACAGAAATAATACATCATTTCATTAATATCACATAAATGAAATATGCTTACAGACATAATGGAAATAAAATAGCTAAGTCGATGGTATTTTATCTCTGAGAAGAGATGTGGCGGCTACTACCTCTAAACTGTGTTACAACGAGGCTCGAATGCCTATTTATTATTGAGAAATAATGGAAAACCTTAAACATACAAAAACCTAACCCTAGGAGATGAAATGCCAAACTATTGGCCATGTTCGGGTAAATTGGCACATCAATTTCCCAGGGTCATAACTTTGGCATATGATCTTCATTTCGCAAAGATGCCTCATTGAAAGATCTATGCGAGTTCACAATTATTGACAATGAATTTTTGGTGAAGAACCCACATTTGATAGATGCTTATTTTCCAAAAAAAATGTCGTTTAGGGCCTCAAAACAACTCAGGAGTTGGACCAGAAAAACTACCAAATTAGTAGTATCACTACTATTAGAAAGCGAAAAACAGGAAAGAAAGAAAAAATGGTGGGGATCCAAGTGGAATAATCAGGTGGCCACCAATCTCCACCTAGATCATTCCTCCCCCCTTAGGAAGCAATGGTCCCCATTGTGTTGAGTTCCTCCATGAGATGAGGAAACTTCCGTTGAACTTGGTCCCTGGTGAGCCACTTGCCCTCGTGAAGGAGTTGGCCTACTTTGAAAACTCGATATATATGGATCTTCTACTGGAGGGTGTTCTTGATCTGTGTGTCCATGATTTGATCAGTTGTGACTTGTTCCATGTAATATGGGTTTAAATTTGTTGGTGTGAGTTGTTTTGCCATGTCGGATGCGTCCATTAGAGGTGGAAAGTAGGGCTGAAGGCGGTCCACATTGAACACTGGGTGCAGATCAAGGAATGGTGGAATGCTGAGCTTGAAGGAATTGTTCTTTACATCCTTGGTGATGGTGCATGGCCCATATTAGAGTGGGTGAAGCTTGCAGTTGGGTCCAGTGAGGTGCTCCTTCTGCAAACATAGCCACACTTTGTCGCCCACCTGGAAGTTGTGTGGCACCCGATGTTGATCATGTCACTGCTTGTACTTAGCATTGGATCTGTCTAATATGTCATGAACCTATTGGAAAATGTGTTGAATGCGCTCAATGAATTTTTTCGCATTATCAGATTTAGACTGGACATGAGCCGAATCATCCTGAGTAGCCGCAAATGGCATGGATACGTCAATGGGACATAATAACTAGAATACCAAGCCCACCTAAAAGGGGATGTGTTCGGTTGAGTTGTGGAGATCTCGGTTATAGTTGTGATGTACATAGGGGAGGCTCTCATCCCATGTGCATGGATGCTTTGAGTTGTACATGCGTAGAATGTGTACAATCATCCGGTTTGTTAGTGTCCCATGATTTGGCAGATTGGTAAACCAAATGACAGGGTAACATTAGACCAGTCTTTGGAGTCGTAGGACCTAGCCTTCCTGGACTCAGAGAGGGCTCTCTCTATTATGCAAAGGATGTGAACTTGTTCTCTTTGGATGATTGATTTTAGGCTAGTTGTTAAGTGTTGGTTTGTTGTTTGTTTTGGTTGGGGTAAGATGATCAAGTAGGGTAGGTGGAGTGAGAGGTTATCAAATCAATTGGGCAATGGAGTCTATGAAATTACTGATATCTCGATAATGAATCAGGGTACATCATAGGGAAAATCTAGTGTAGTTAATGGATCTTTAATTTTATGTGTGAGGTGAAATGGACATTAAGTTTGGGAACCAAGGTAGGACAAAGGGCAGTTAAGAATCCTTTCTCAAATACCTATGAACAAAGAGGTCCTAAATACTGATAATAAAAAGATACTAATCATGAGATAGGGCACACCATTTACTCAGTGACAATACTTTTAAACATATGAACATCCAAGATAAACAATCAGGTGGAACGTGGGATAGCAGAGCTTATCACTTTGGGCAGTTCCCTACTAAGGGTTACAGAAAACATATAAGAGACAAACAGCATCAATAAATGAAGAGGGAATGCCTTAAAAATCATTCATTAAACTATAAAGAACTTCGAAGCAAACTGATAAGCATATTCAAAGGGCAAGATCGAAACAAGACCTCTTTGACTTAACCTATTAATCAATACATCAAAGAGATATTTCAAGACATATTTTAGATAGCATTAAACAAGTAGGGCTTACCATGAATCATGTTTATAAACTAGCATATTAATCCAACAATGAAATAGACAAGCTTAGGTGGGCCTAAGGAGCAATGAAGAATTTTTTAAGCTAACCCAGCAGAAGAAAACATGAAAACAATTGCTAATAGGAGGACTGAGGTGCCTCTAGAAACATTTCTCATCCTATACTTTTATGAGCTATTGCAAAATAGAAAGATGGACATATGGAAAAAAAGAAAAAACATGAACATATGAGAGATACATCACCATTAACTAAACTCAGGGATCCTGCAAGCAAGCCTTCATCACCATCAATCAAGGCAATCCATCCACAAGCTCCACAACACTAAATTGTTTTTCAACTTTCAAAAACCATGTATTAATCTTAACACATCAAGTTCCCAAATATTTACAATGAATCCTCATGCCTTATATAACAATCAAGGAAGAGGAAAGCCTACTAGAGCATCTATAAGCCTATTGGTCAACAAGAAATAACCTAACTTGTCCTTGAGGCCTTGCAAGGCCCAAGGCACAAAAATATCCAACAAATATCTTTTCCAGCCATATATAGCAATTAAATTGACTTTTAGGCTCTGACAAGCATATGAAAACTTGCCAAACGCACATTCTGCCCAATCACCTACAAGAGTGCAGCACACTATGTCAAAAATTGAAATTATGCCAGGAGCGTAGCACAAAAATAGGCCTTTTTGCAGCAATGTTTTGGAGGCCTTATCGATGTCGAAAAAGGCTTTGAGATGGCTCGTTGGAAAGCCCTTGAAGTCTACTTTCCAGATCTACTTTTATTTATTCAATATGACCTCTACAAGTTGCCAAAAACTGTAAATTTCCCAAAACATGAAAATTCCAAGACTGCCAAGAGCGCAGCACATGCTCAGAAAAGTGGGCAGAAAGGTGAAAAATTGAGTGTTTTTGACCCTTTTTGGGGGTCAAAAAAACTCCAATTGAGCTTAAATTTGGTGAGCATACTACTGTAATGATGGGGAATCCAAAAATGTAAACCTCTCCTCCTGAAGATGCCTTGGGAAAAAGCGCAGCACAGGGTGTGTTGCGTTCCTAGCCTCAAAATTTGCAAAAAAAAAAAAACTTGTTCAATTTCTCTCAAATTTGGTAGGTAGGTGCCTCATGGGTCCCTGGAGACCTATAGAGAAGCATGGGCCAAAATACCAAGCCTAGCTTGGTCATTTTCATCCTTTGGTGTCAGGCCCTCATTTTGGGCAGTTTTGAGTTTTTTCCTTGCAAAGTGGTTTCTTCGTTTATAGTGCTCAGTCATTCTCCTTTGCAAGTTCAAATCTTTGATGGCCTTCTCCAGTTTGGCCTCAAGATGTATGTTGGCCGTTTCAAGCCATAATTCCCTGTTATGCTCAATTTCCATGGCAAGGAGTTTAGTGAGGGAAAATTGTTGTGCTTGGGCTGATTCTTGCTCCCTCTCTCGTGCCAAATCCTTTCTTAGACCCATAGTTCTAGGCCTTCTTCTAGATTTACCTTCCTCATCCTCACTTTCTTCATAAGCGCCCATGTACTCCTCCAACTTCACTTGTGCTCTTTGAGCCTCTTTTTGGTATTTGAGTGCCCTTGCTTCATAGATGGTTGTTGGCCACTCATTTTTTTGTTCTGCATCTACAAGAAGTGAATGACATCCTTAGCTCTCTCTAATTCAGCTTCCAAATCCTTGATCTATGCATTCCTGTCTTGTAGAAGGGAATCTACAATTCTTGTTTCATTTTCCTAATCATTGTCTATGTGAATGAGCTCAAATTCTCTCTCCTCTTCATGATTGTCTTCTTCCTCTTTCACTTTTTGTTTACCTTTGTCAATCATTTGAGTTGAGGAGGATGGCATGACCCCTTTCCTTTTGGAGGAAAAAAACACATGCCTCTCTCCTCTTTGATAGGTAATGGGGAAAGGTACAACAAGTTCCGCTTGCAAACCTTGATCATTAGTGACCTTAGGACTGCTTTTTTCATTATGGATGATCTCTGTGTGTGCATTTCTCTCACCTTGCTCTTGACTTCCCTTTTGATAATCATTCTCATTATCTCTTATGTCATCATCACTATTAATACCTTTAGGACTGTCATCCTCTGTTTTTTCAATGCTAGAGGTGTCTTTATCATTGCTTGGTATATATTCATATCCATGACTCTCCTCTTCTTCATCTTTTGACCCACTGTATTAACTGTCTAACTTAGCCTTTATATCACTGTTTGCACTATTTTTAGGGTCACTGTCTTGGGCATTCTCATTAGTCTTTCCCTTACTGTGATGGTCATTTTCTTCTTCACTAGGTGAGTTCTCTAGGCTAGTTTCTTCTTCACTAGGTGAGTTCTCTAGGTTGGTTTCTTCTTCACTGTCCTTTTTATCATCTTCATTATTTGGATCATGATCTTCATTGTTTTTCTCACTAAAATCACTTTCAAACTCTGCTTATTGGTTGTCTTTTCCATCTTGGTCATTGTCTTCTTTGTCCTCTTTGCTACTTTCATATGCCTCCTCTCCACTGTCCTTTGCATTTTCAGTTTCATCTTCTTCATTGTTTACTTATTCTTCTTGACTGTCATTTGTTTTTTTACTGTCATTAGGCTCATTGTTTTCCTCTCTTTCTAGTTCATTTTTTTCCTCTCGATAAGCTAGCTCTGTCCTTGTATCCTTGGAGTCATCTCCTTCATCATTATGCCCACTGTTTTGGTCTTTTTGCTCATCATTGGGCTCACTACTCTCATCTTTGTTTTCTTCTTCATCAATACTTTCTTCTTTGGCACTGCCTTTATCACTTTCTTCTTCCTCTTTGCCTTTATTGCTTTCTTTATTTTCATCATCCTCTCCCTCACTGCTTTCTTCATTTGCATCACTGCTTTCTTCTTGGCCATATTCCTCTCCTTCACTGCTTTCTTCATTTTCATCATTGCTTTCTTCTTGTTCATCTTCCTCTCCTTCACTGCTTTCTTCATTTGCATCACTGCTTTCTTCTTGGCCATCTTCCTCTCCTTCACTGCTTTCTTCATTTTCTGATTTCTTAGGGGAAGGTGAATGAAGAAGGTCTATTTGAGGAAATTATTCATGGGAAGAGGATGAACCAAGGTTAGTGGAGGGTGATGCAAGTGTGTGACGAGTAATTTGAGATGATGATGGTAGACTTTGTAGAGGGATGGGTTGTGGAGTTGTGAAATCATCATGGGCGATGAAAACCTCCCATGGAATGCCTTGTTGTTCTAGTTGGTGTGAAACAATCACTTTGATGAGGGAATGATGAAAAAGGCTTGACATTTGTTGGGATGGAGGCCTCTTTTGCATGATGGAAGACATTTTTTCAATACTTTTACAAAGGTAGTAGGGCACATGTAGCAGCTTGGTTTTGGTGAAGTGCATGAGGAGTCTTATGTGGTAGGAATAGAATCTGGAGAACCTACCCTCACAGGTGAAGTATTTCATAATGATCTTCATTAGGAGAGCATAAATTTCCAATAGATGAGAGAAGGGGAACATGGTTTTGCAATCATCTTGACAACTTGGTTTCAAGAATGGGTGATAGTGGCTTAGGTCCAGATGCATTTGTTTGAACCACCTTTCCCCTATGCAAGGTATTCTAGTGGCCATGGAGATGGCATTGGTGGTCAGCTCAAAATTCACCCCAGCTAGGTATACTTGGTGTTTATGAAGGTTTAGGGAAAAGAACTTGGTCAACTAAGGGTGACTCTGGATCTTTTGTACTTTTTTACAGAATTCATAGCATCCTAATTCTTGAAAACTGGAAAATATAGTAGGAGAGGCTATCAGCTCTTTAGTGCTTATAGGTTCAAACCTATTTGTCTTCCCACCCTTCCTCTGCTGCCCTTTAGGCCATTGGTTTGTCTCACCACTGTCAACATTCTCTTCTTTAGACATTTTTTTTTTTACCCCTGTCTCAAGATCCTTAAAAGAATTGACACTACTTGTGGAATGATGTGAAAAGGGTAGAGGAGATGGTGAGGTTGCAATGATGTTAATGGTTCAGCAATGTGGAGAACAAATATTCCTTTTTAGGGTTTTACTTCCTTCTTGTAGCTCAACCTCTAATATTATTTATAATCATACCCTTAGAAAAACAGGAATATGAGGGAAAAACTCAAATACCTCTCAAATTATCTCCACAGCTGAATAAATTGGCTCAAAACACCTTGTGGGTAGGTTGGGCGACTCCTGAACGAAAATTCGTGCAGCTCCTGAACGTGCCTGGGCAGAGGCTGCACATTGTTGGCAGGAGCGCAGCACACTGCCTCTCGGGTGGTCCTGAATGCAATGTCAGGTCACCTTGGGCAACTCCTAAATGAGCTTCATGCAGCTGCTGAATGGACTGGGCAAGTGTTGAACGTGTCTTGTGCGGGTGTTGAACGTTGTTTTGTGCACCCCTGAACGTTGTTTCGTGCACCCCTAAACGTACAGTCGTGCACCCTTGAATGCACAGTCATGCCTCCAAGCAGACAGCAGGAGCGCAGTGCGGCAGGAAGTTGGCAGGCGGGTCGGGCGCCCCTGCACGCAGTTTTGTGCACCCTTGAACGCAGTTTTGTGTAGATACTGCACGTTGTTTTGTGCACCC